>JACDJE010000104.1:399564-410435 GCA_016647715.1 Pavo muticus
TTTTTTTTTTTTTTTTTGCTATTCTAATATCTTATTTGGATCAGAAGTTTATTAAGTGCTAACTGGTGAAGAGGGAATAAGTTATAAAAATACAACTTTTTTTTTTTTTTTTTTTTTGATGACTCTGGTTTCTTCTAGATGCTTTTGTATTTAATATGTTTTGCCGGAGATTTTGGTGATTTTTGATGAGCTGAGGCTGTTGGAAGAGTATCTGCCTGATGAAGTGCAAAAGTTTTATGCTTAAGGGATGTTTTTGGTGGCTAATGAATGACATAAATCACTACCTCTGTAGCACGTATGTTTTCCCACCATTTTCCACAATGCTAAAGAAAACAGAGTTCGACTTTTCTGTTTTGAGAGTTGTTAGAAGTATGTGTGTATGTGTTTGGCAATGTGGCAATGTGTTCAGGCTGTCTGCTACTCATGCACACAGAATGGCCAGTGTGTGTTCCTGGAAGTAACGAGTATGATCTCTTGCACTGTAACAGTGTTGACTGTTGGAAAGTCTTCACATGGGCACACTGTCTTGCATTGGTCAATAATGTCTAAGAATAACTGAAAAATATCTTTAAAGCTAATGCTTTTTTTTGACCCCTAATACAGCAGGCTTAATTTCTTATACTCTAAATGTAAATTGATTCCTGTAATATATGTTAATTAATAATTACAGTTGGTGAGGAAATTTTTAGTGAAACTATTGTTACTGTTGCATTGCTCACCTTTGTCCTTGAATAAAAATCCACTGTTTTAAGTACTTATCTAGAGTAATGTGCTGGTTTGTTTGTTTTGCTTAAACTGTTTTTGTAAACTATTGAAAACTGAAATAACATACAGTATCTTCTTATATTCGTCTTGGTTGCAGACAGTACTCGTTCAAACACTGAAATTCTGTAAATTAGCCTTTAAGCTTCTGTGGTTTATCTGTACAAATGGCTGTGTAGTTGTTGTATTACTACCGCTCCAGGAAGCACTTTGTGCCTAGGAAGGTTTGCCTATTTGTTCAGCATATCTCACCCTTGAGCAGTGTCAGTTCTACATGGCAATCTCTAACTGTAGATCCTAAGGCTGATAGACAGCCCTTTTAATAAGCCTACTAACTTCTTTCTTGAGAGGAGGGAGGAATGGGACACAGCACTCTTAAGGCAGAGACCTCCCCAGAAGCAAATCTTTTCTTGTATGCTACTTTGTCTTCCCAAAATGGCAAACATTGACTTGAATTCTGTTTTCTGGGGGTACTGAGAGTACTGAATGCCTCAAGAAATCTTTTACATGGCTTTGAGAAATCTTTCCCCTACACTTTCTAGAAAGATTGGACTCTGTGTTTGCATCCTCTTCTCTCTCTTTTTTATTTTTTTAATAAATTATACATATTTTTTCTTAAAAAGAAAAGATTCTCAATGTATTACGATAGGGTGACTAGTTTCTGTTCAGCGTTTTTTTTTTTTTTTTGTAATAGTGCTTTTTTACTGATTCCCAAGAGCAAAAATAAACCCTCTCTTCTATTTCTGTGCCAGTAGTATGCTGCATTTCCTAATTAATTCTATTCTAGTTCAAGAAAAGCTTTAGGAAGCAATTATGCCAGTCCTGTCACTACTTATTTGAAGTGTGGGGAGGAAACCTAAGCCATGTCTCATTTGCTCTTGTCTAAGAAGTATAAGATCATATTAAATGTGATTGAAAATTTTAAGGAAAAATAAGTAAGCTTATACTTCTGTAAAACATTAAGAATTTGAAAACTTATAATTAATTTAATTTAATTAATTAATTAAAAAAATATTCTTCACTGCGCACAACTTCAGTACATGCTCTGGAGCCCGGCTAGCAGTGCTGGAAAGAAATGAGTTCCGAGCAGCTGTTGTCCATCTCTTGATTCCACCCAAGAGGTGGTCTTGCTGCTGCTAACTAAGAGTCTGAAGGAAGCCAGGTCAGAATGAATTTCCTCCTCCACATGTTTGAAACAAACAGAATTAGAAAGAGAAAGCGTGCATCTCAATAGCTGCACATGCTGGTCCATTCATATATCAAGGCATCTTGATATCTGCATAAAAACGATTAATAGGATATCCTATGTTGCCATTCTGTGCTTGCACTGCATTCGGCGCTACACTGCAGAAGTAATATATAACAGTCCAGGTATGCTGTCACCATTACTAGGGATTTATTACTGGGGATAGACAACAATGAAACATTCTTTATACTTAGTGGTTTGGCTGACAAAGAATTTGAATGATAAAACTGGATATTATTTTCACAGAGAAAAACTGAGAAGTAGTCCATTGAAAAACAAGATGGCCAGATCTCTATTTGCTTATGGGACAAACAGTTGCAAGATTCAAAAACTGTCAATCTGTATTGGATTTATGAACTAAAATTAACTTTTTTTCTAGAAAGGGTATCTTTCAGTAACCTAATCTGATTTCTTGTCTCTGGTAATTAAGTACAAGACATAGCAATGTCTGAAGTTCCTCATTACGTCCCAGATAAGAATCTTTCCCTTTCAAAAGGGAGAGAGAGAAAAATTTAACAGCAGTTAACAATAAACAAAGCATTGATAGGCAGTATTTTGCCCACTTTTTATGTACAAAACATTGATTGTTGCTAGGAAATGATAGGGTGTCAATGAAATGTTCTTATGACAGCACAACAATTATCGTTGAAACAGAGGTTGAGCAGTCAGCACAGCTGCATAAGTCTCTTTACAGTGTGTGTGAGAAATAGTTGCTTCTCTTTCTTTTGGAAAAAGAAAGAAAAGTTTAAAATACACCAGGAAAAACAAATGAACAAAATAAACACCACAGGATATTGGTGAATACTGTATCTCTACAGCTGAGTATTTTAGCAGTCTTGCCAAAGATCTACAGTCCCGTTTTTTCAATCATGTGCATCTTCCATATTATTTCTTGAGGACTTGGGCTTTAATTGTATTATGTTCCACAACAATTCTATTAGTTTTCATGTTGAGTCATGGTCACAATATCATGCAATCAATGCTTTTATGTGAGTCTGGGGGAAATAAGCTGAAAAATATTGTATATGAAAAATATCGTATATAAATGTCTACTTTTTCCAATTGAAAATGTCATAAAAATCTACAAATTGAGGTGGATATGAATGCTGGTAGGTATTTGTAGTACAAGTACCATTGCATTTACAGTGCAGGAGAGATCTAGGAAATGAAGCCAGAGATTTGTAATTCCAGTACTGTGTTGCACTTTTTTGGGAATTTTTGAATGAGAGATCAGATCAGGTTGCTCATTCAGAGGTTCCTATCTCTCCCTTCCTCTCACAGCTGCAATCTAGAACGACTTGAAGAGTTGTATTTAATGCTGTGAATTATGCCTGATTTCTTTTTTATGCTATTTTTCAAGGGGAAGTTGCTTTAAAAGAAGAAAATGCAGGCAAAACTGGCATTTGACACCTATTTTGCAAAGACTTTTAATAGTCCACCTGACAGAAGGATTTGATTTTAAAAAATATAAACAGAGAGAGAAGGAGTCTTCATTTTTTAACAGATCTTGGAAGCTGAAATATCCTAGAACTGTTGCCTCCCTGAGTTTTGTCTCTTCCTGATTGAGTTTTTCCACCACTACCATAGGAAATTATCATGTTTGGGTAGTCAACAAGACTTCCTGGACTTCTGCAGAAAACGACCTTCTCATTGTATTTTTGTTGTGTCAGTGAGAAAGTACTGGTAATTGCTGTTATGGTAACAAAACAGAAACCTGTTGTGGCAACTACATTCAACATTGCACATGTAGTATCTCTTCACTCTGTAAAAACTGTTTTTTTTTTTTNACCCAAAAAATGGAAGGGTTCTCTAGTGCATCATGATGTTAGCAGCGTGCCTAGGTCTGCTTTTGCTTTGCGTGCTGGAGTGTGTCTTGTCTACTGGTGTATGAATTTTGACTGAAAAACAATAAGTGCTGTGTTAGAGAATTTCTGTTCTGTAAAAACCGAAGTGATCATTATTCCACCATCATGGCAGCAATCTTGAAATGTTTCCTGTAGAATTATGTACCAGTTTCTCTTTTGGTCTTAACTTGGACATCCTCAAGGAGGAATATCTTACTTCTGCAGTGACAGAACTGAATGAACTGTGGTCGTTATTTTACTTTCCATCTTCTACCCTCTAATCTGTAGAAATGTTTTGTGTTTCCCTCTCTTTGTAAATCTTTCATTTTATCACTCTAGAGAATATTTAATATGAGAATAACAGTACTTCTAGTTGCTTTAAAATGCTTGTCACGCTAATTCTACCCTGGATCTAAAAAAGGTGGATGTTTTTATGATCCCTTGTGTCTTGAAAAAGGAAGAGATTACAAGACTGATACTTTTAAATTCAGTATTTATATTTACTTGGATGAAAAGAATACTGCATGCAGCTTGCTTTTTGGTAATTCTAAGGTAAAATCTTTGGAATTCAGTATTCATGGGGGGTGTTCCACTGGTATGTGCAAGCTGGACATGTTATAAATTTACAATATTTTGTAAATCTGTAAAAATAAAGAGTGAGGATCAGGAACCAGAGCTCTCATCCACATTGCCTATGCAGTCTTTCCTATACAGCCTTTACTATCTATCTATCTTTGCCAACTATTTTATGAGCATTCTTGCTTATAAAAGTTCCGACATCTCTTGTTCTCTCAGAACGAAATTCTGCAGCAAACCCTTCTCATACTGTGCCAGTATATCTTTTATGGTGTATTCCTTTAGTAGTGAACAGGTAACTCTAAGATTTTTATAAGATATTCACCTTATTTATCTATCTTGCCTAAGTAAGCCTTCTTTCAGGTGAAGATCTTGTTTTCACAGTTCATCCTGAGGGCAGAGTTCTGGAAACAGAACTGAGTGGCTCAGAGGGCTGTTTTTCTGTTAAAAATCAAAATGTCTGTAAGCTCTCAACATTGGACTAGAAAAGTTAGAATCACAAAGACTAGAATGTGCAGAAGAACTGGTAGAGGTCAGAGCAAAGACCAAGAATATACTCATCAAAGGAGTTAATGAGGGAGGCTGATTTGATTTTTGTGAATATAGTAAGCGTATTTCAAAACACAAATGTGTAATTCTGTGGAGGAGGAATTTTAATTGTTTTTCTTCTGACTAGAGATTTAATAGAAAACGACTTATATTAGTTGTGGAAGGTCAAATGAAATGCAAACGTTAGGGTTTTAAGTGGTAGTGGATGTTCAGGTTAGTGAGGTAAATGTTTTGCTATTCACATTTAGGATTCCCTTCACCCACAACACCCTTCCTGAAGAAATCCTATACATTTACTGTAATACTTGAAGAACTGGATTTCAGGATTGTTTAATGAAAAAATGTTACGGCAAGAAATGAGAATATAAATTTGGCTAATAGCATCTTTTGAAGCCAAGAGGACCACACTTTACAAATGGATTGTTTCTATCACATTTTCGTATTTTAATACCACTTTAAAATTAATGCTTGATTAGCCATAACCTCTGAGAAGAATATTTAAAAAACAAACAAACATAACAGTTAAGCTCCCTCTTCAGGTACAGATCATAAAGTGAGTGGCTTCCTCTTCAGCCTCTCAATTACTGAATATTTTTAATCAGGTTACAGTGTTGCTAATATTTTCATATATATGTAAGAGAAGAATTTATTCTCTTATTACATGCTGTATTGGGAAAAAATTCTTAAGTTGCATCACAGAATGACTGAGGTTGCAAAGGAGCTCTGGAGTTCATCTGGTCTCACCCCCTTCTTTAACCCTAAAGCCACTTTCCTAGGACCACATCCAGACACCTTTTGGAGATCTCTACAGCTGTTCAAGACCACCTGTGCCAATGCTCGATCACCCTCACAGTAAAGTGGTTCTTGATGTTTAGGTGAAACATCCTACATTTAAGTACAAACTTAAACACAAACGGGCACAAGCCCTTTGTCTCTTCTCCTGGCACTGAGAAGAGCCTGGTTCTGTCTTCTTTGCACCCTCCCTTCAGGTATTTGTGGGAATTGTTAAGATGCCTCCCTCGGCTTCCTCTTCTCCAAGCTGAATAGTTCCACTTGTCTTTGCCTTACCTCATACAAAATGTTCATCAGTCATCTTTCTGCCCTTTCTTTGTACCTTCCAGTATGATTGTATCTTGTATGAGAGAGCCCACAATTGGGCCACAGTACTCCGGATATGGTTTCATCAGGGCTGAGTAGAGGGGAAGGATCACCTCCCTTGAGCTGCTGGCTGTACTTTACTTAGTGCAGTCGAGGATATCCTTGCAGCCTTCTTTTCAGCAAGGGTGCTTTGTCGACTCATGTTCAATTTAGCATCCACAATGATAGCCAGTTCCTTTCCTTCTAACTTGTTTTCCAGCTGATTGGCCCCCAGCATGTATCAGTGCCTGATGTTGTTCCTCCTCACATGTAAGGACTTTGCACTTCTCATTTAAGTGTGTGAGGTCCTTGTGAGCCCATTTTTCCAGCCTATCAAGATTCCCCTGGATGGTAGTACAAGTCCCTGTTGTGCTAGCCATTCCTTCCAATTTTGTGTTATTTTTGAACTTTCTGGGGGTACACTGCTCCATCATCCAGATCATTAATGAATATGTTTACTGGACTCAGTATCAACGCCCCTGGGATATACACCTAGTTACTGACCTCCAACTAGCTGATAAATACCTTCACAAAGGATCTCATTTTTATCATATCTGCACAGTTTGCAGGAGATAATAACTCAATTTCTGTTTTCTTTTATCTGTAAAAAATAAAAAATGACTCTAAATTGGGTACAAAGGCCAAATAAATAACATGTAGACAACAGCTGTATCTGAACTGTGGAAGTGGGATTGAGTATTTTCTGTATAAGTCAAAAAGCATTCCATGATTCTGCAATGTGAGTTGTACAGTCTGAGTGGACAACTTACTCAATAGCGACCTGATGTGATACATAACCAGCAGTGAAGAAGTGTATGTAATAACAACATCACTAGCAACAGCGCTATTTTTTTTTTCTTTTAAGCAATGGTGCTACATGAATTAACACCCCTCAGAGACAAAAACTTCTCCACTGTGTTAATCCTGGATATTTTTTGCATCCAGGTCTTTAATGACTTTAAAGTGATGGGCTTTGGCCATCACTTTATATACCGTTTCAGAATTTTATATGTTAAATGTTGTTAAGGGGACATAAAATCTTGAGGGTTGCATAGATCTGTTTTTGCTTTGCTATCAAAAACTGCTGACTTGATCTTGCCTCAGAAATTGTATCTGCACTGTTATAAATGGTTTTGCCACTGTGTGTTTAAGCTCTTCTTCACACCTTTTCCACCCACTTTCTCAAATGTCTTTGAATACAATATCCTTAACATAATCGTCTTTTTAACCAGTTTCGCTTTAGCCTTCAAAACACAGCCGTGGTGTGTAAAGGAAAAAGTCGGAGTTCCAGGATCCAACTTTCCTTCCCAGAAAGCTGAAAGGCAAAAGTTGCCTTTGTCAGAGAGAAATTTTTTTGAAGCACTTTCACAGCCGCAGGATAAAACCTTGTAACGTAGATTCAGAACTGACATTGACATACCCTTGTGAGCAGGTTGTCAGGGTAACTACTCTCCCAGTCATATATTGTCCTGTCAAGTGGGCACTACTAAGAAGAACGTTTCCTTTTTTGCTTCATTAGGTATTTATACACATTTGCTGAGACCACTCCCCAACCCTGAGACTTCTCCTCCCCAGTCCAGTTACAGGTGTCTCAGCCTCTCCTCCCATCATCATCTTTGTCATTTTGTGCTGAAATCACCTCACTATGTCTTTATCTGTCCTGTAGGGAGGAGCACAGAACAGTACTTCAAGTGCAGCCTTACCAAAGTTGAGTAGAAAGGAAGGATCATCTTTCTTGATCTGCTGACAATGCACCCCAGAAAAATAATGGCCACTTTTCATGCAAAGGTGCATCTTGTGGTTAGCTTGATGTCAACCAGGATGCCAAGAGCCTTCCCTGCAGAGCTTCTTTCCAGCCAGTGGGCTCCCATCATTTACTGGTAAATGGGGTTATTCCTCCCCAGGTGCATGACTGTACTTCTTTTTGTTGAACTTCATGAGGTTCCTTTCTGCCTGTTTCTCCACCTTGTCTAGATTCCTCTGCATGGTAGGACACGTATCTGGTCTGTCAAGTCACTCCTCTTAGTTTTGTAATATCTTCATACCTGCTAAGGGTATGCTCTGCCCCATTGCCCAGGTTGTTAATGTCAAAGAACACTGGGTCCAGTATTGAACCCTGGAGTACCATGAGTAACTGGATTACAACAGGACTTTGAGCCATTTATCACAAATCTCTGTGTAGGACCAGACCTTCAGCTAGTTCTCAGTACACTTTGCTGTTAACTTATTTCATCCTTACTTTGTCTCTTCATCTAAGAGAATGCTATGGGAGACAAGGTAAACAATATCCACCGCTCTCCACTCATCAACCCAGCTGGTGAACTCATAGTGAAAAGCTATCACATTGGTTAAGCATGATTTCTTCTTTGTCACTCCATTCTGACTACTCTCAATCACCTTCAAGTAGTTTGGAAATATTTTCCTGGAGGATTTTCGCCATCATCTTCCCAGGGATTGAGGTGAAGCTGACCAGCCAATCGTTCCCTATACCTTCTCCCTTTCCCTTATTGAAGATTGAAGTGACATTTGCCCTCTTTCAGTCTTTAGGAACCCTTCCCAAACACCAGGCTCATTATTAAGAGTGGCCTCAGAAATGCATAGGTCCATCAGCAGTTGCATATGTCATCAAATCGAATGAACTTGTGTATGACCAATTTAAGTGCTACCTAACCTGATCTTCCTTCACAAGAGTATGATTTCCCTGCTCCAGAATTTCTCAGGTCTCAGGACATCAAAAAAGTGAAACTGCAGGATTCTTATCTTTTTAAAAAATCGATTCTGTTGATTATTTTTGATTGGTTGTAGAAATCACCTCCCTGTGGGATAATTGCAGTCGCCAACTACATAGCAAGGATTTAAACACTGGGAAATACTGGGAAATTTGTATTACTTGCTCACTTTTTAAATTACAGGTAGGAGTGGAGACTATTAATTTCACTGAATTTCAGTATTGAAATATTTGCTAAGTTTTCCTTAGGAAAGAGTAGGCACATTAAGGAACAAAAATGAATCTATGATTCTATGATTCTGTGAAACCAACTTCACTTGTATGGTGCAAGTGTTCACCACACAGGCGCTTAAAGCAAGATAAATGAACTGGTGTTGGTGTTTTGCATAGCTTTTCAAGCCCACAAGAAGGACTAGTGATGATACTTGGATTATAGTAAATAATCTGTTGTTCCTTGAGTAAATCAATTTTTCACTGGGTTTATACATTAAAACGTTTATCAAAAGAGATTCCTCCAATTCTGAGTACTAGGGGCTTAAGTCATTGTACAGTCTGACTTTTAGGGAATTCTTAAATTCTGAAATGTTTTCCTATGTCCTAGAATAAACTGTATTTCATAAGACAGTGGTAGCATGCAGTAGGTGAGGAGAAAGAAAAGAGTCCTGGGAGTGGCCCAAGAGATCCTGAAATCATAGCAGTCGTCAATTCTATGTAATTAGATGCATAATTAGACCATCAATATTGAAGCTATTACTCAAAATTGCAGAATAGAGAACACATACTACAGAATCACAGAATCAGAGAATCAGAGAATCATTAAGGTTGGAAAAAGACCACCAAGATCATCTTGTCCAACTGTCATCCCAGCCCACGAAAGTGTCCCTAAGTGCCACATATACCCTTTTCTTGAAAACCTCCAGGGACAGTGACTCTACCACTTCCCTGTGCAGCCTGTTCCAATACCTCTTTCTAAGAAGAAGTTTCTCCTAGTATCCAACCTGAACCTCCCCTGGCATTATCACTAGTTACCTGTGAAAAAAGGCCTATCCCCAACTCACTATCACCTCCTTCCAGGCAGTTGTAGAGAGCAATACCATCTCTCCTGAACCTCCTGTTCACCAGACTGAACAGACTAAACTATGTTCCCTCAGCTGCTCCTCATAAGGCTTGTGTCCCAGACCCTTCACCGGTTTCATTGTCATTCTTTGCATACGCTCCAGGGCCTCAATGTCTTTCTTGTAGTGAGGGGCCCAAAACGGAACACAGCACTCAAGGTGTGGACTCACCAGTACAAGGACGGGGAGACGATCACCTCCTTAGTCCTGCTGACTACACTGTTACAAGCCAGGATGCCACTGCCCTTCTTGTCACCTGGGCACACTGCTGGCTCATGTTCATCTGGCTGTCAGCTAACACCCCCAGATCCTTTGCACAGCTTTCCAGCCACTCTGCTCCAAGCTCATAGTGATGCATGGATGCATGAGGTTGTTGAGAGTAAAGAGCAGGACTCAGCGCTTGGTCTTGTTAAGCTCATGCAGTTGGCGTCAGCCCAGTGATCCTCTATCCAGATCCCTCTGTAGGGCCTTCCTATGCTCAGGCAGATTGCTTCCTCTCCATGTCATCTGCAAACCTACCGAGAGTGAACTCATCCAAATCATTGATAAAGACAATAAACAGAGCCGGTCCCAATTCTGACCCTTGGGTAACACCACTAGTGACCAGTTGCTGGCTGGATTCAGCTCTATTTACCACCAGTCTCTGGGCTTGGCTATCCAGCCAGTTTTTTACCCAGCGAAGAGTAGACCTGTCCAAGCCATGGGCTGCCATCTTCTCCAAGAGAATAATGTGTGAAACAGAGTCAAAGACTTTACTAAAATCTAGGTAGACTACATCCACACACCCACAGACCTTCCCTCATCCACTAGGTGGGATCATAACTCAGCAGTGAATGCTGTACTTGACTATCATTCCTATGCTTCAGTCCTTGTATAGATTCCTTTTATTTTCTTTCTTTTTTTTTTTTTTTTTT